>JBCFYV010000024.1:49939264-49978490 GCA_039000515.1 Timema cristinae | reverse complement strand
AAAGTTATATTGAAATGTTATTAATTATTAAGTTAATGTTAGTCATAGAGCGATGCATTGTTTCAGAATGATGATGAAATACAGACCATGGTAGATCCGATGCTTATCTTATAAAAATGTGAAGGACATAATGACTCAGCGACAAGTTGAACTGCTATTTACAATAAAAAGAATCGAGCAGAAACAAAGATATTCCATATTAAGCAGGTAGCAATTATAGCAGTGTTGTTATAATAGAATATCTCAACACACTTTTGACATTATTAAGGTGCTCGCATTCTCAATATTTTATGGGCAGCTCGTCGCAAACTTACACTAACGGTTTAGGAGTGCGGATGTAAAGCCGTTCAGTAAAACCACCCTGAGTAAACTCAACCAGGATTTGAACCCTATTCTCCTCAACAGTAGAGTATGCAATGAGAGTGACTCCTTAAGGATACGGGGTCGATAACCAGTCGATCTCGCGGCAAATATCAGTCGATCGCGTAGGGGAAAATATATTATCACTAGATAGCTGTTGCCCGCGGCTTTGCTCGCGTTGGAAGTTGATTATATACAAATACGAAAATATACATATGTATTTACAGATTAATTTAAAATTTACGTTACGTTGATGACAATAAACTTGACCTCAGATCAAAAATAATGCAAGTCCGATACAAACTTTCACCCCCTTTTTCATCCCTTATTAAATACAATTTCCAAAATTCCTGAAACACGTATTTATTTGTTTTACGTCAATAACCGAAATACAAAAATTTTGTTTATGTAACTTTCAAAATGACGGACTTTCATACTATTATCATACATATTATCATCCCCTATTTTGACCCCTTTGGGGTGGAAGTTTCTTAAAATCCTTTCATAGTGGGTGCCTACATAACAAAATGAATATACAGTCCGAATTTCATGCTTGTAGCCTTGATAGTTTGCGCTCGGCGATGATGAATCTGTCAGTCAGTCAGTCAGTCAGGACATGTTATTTTATAAGTATAGATTAAATTAAATCTTTTCGCGTCTTCTAAACTAGTAAATATATCAAATTCTTTTAAATTATATTTTTAGTGTAACCATAATAACACATGATCGGCCTTTTATAGAGGGAAATTAAATAGTTTTATATGAAAAAGTAAAATTTTATTAAATCTTTTTTTTCCTTGTGGGAATGTGGGTACTTACAGTGGCCCCGTGGCTTCTTTGGTGCTGACTGACAGTTCACAGCTGACTTCTAAAAGTCAACATTTAGGTATATACCTACATTTTGACTGTCAGAAGTGACAGCTGTTAAACACATGTTTTTGCAGATCATATGGCTCGGCGTAGGGATACATAATTTGGTTGGTAACTTTTCAAAGCCGTAAGCTGTCAGCAGTGAGCTGTCAGTCAGCACCAAAGAAGCCATGGGGCTACTGTAAGTATTTGAACAAAAGTTGATTCTAAGGAATTATAATATGTATGAATAAATGATCGCGGTTTGTACTGTAATATGATCGGAAACCAAAATGGCTTTCAACCACTTCCTTAGAGCATGCGGCCACCAAATAGAGTTTTTACATTGCTTTAACATCGCCAGTAAATATAATTTCTACGTGTATTAGTGATTTTTTTTAAAGATAGACTTGTCAAACTGTTATTAAAGGAGTGAATCAAAGGGTAATTAAAGTGAAAATGAATTAAACCGACTGACGCTCAATTCAGTGAAAGCAAAACACGAGTAAAAGAAATGTTCCGTCAAGTGAGACCAAGGCCAGCCAACACAACACACGCAACCAGCCATTTGGAAATAGCACCATGTACTGTTCTTTCATAAGGTTGGTAATAGTGATAGGAACACGATCAAACGAGCATCAAAACCCGCTTCGGTGATCTAACGCGCTAATCTCGTGTTGGACTAGACTGCGAGGACGTGGAGATTGAGGTTCGATCACTGCCGTGTGTACTGAGGGTGGTTTTCCTAAATGGTTTTTTACTCTTCCCCAACACTAATGTGGGTTCAATTCCTTTGAATTCAACCTTCCCAATTCCTAAACCATTAGCGTAATTTGTATTTAAGGCGAATGACCCTTTTCACTTGGCGTGGAAATGCAGAGACATGGAAACAAACGGTCATCTTAAAGAATTTTTATTGGTTTGCAATTTTCTTTTCGGAAACTGGTTGTTCAAGAATAGAAAACATGTTGATAAGTTATACTTTTTTATATACACACCTCCCCTATAATTTTAGCAGTGATCAAATATCGATAATATTGACATTTTTCAATATAAAACTGCCGGCTTCATAACAAAAAATAAAGAAAATGTAAAAATTAATAAACATTGATACATTATCTTAGAAGGAATGTTGAAAATATTAACAAACATTTCACTCGTTCTCGAGAAAACTGATGTTTCCAAATGTATGTTTTTCCGCAAGACCTGTCCGGTAGCTAGCGTCATCTATGGTTTCCGTGATCCATTGTTCTTGTTGGGCGCGGAAGGATACTTCGGTCGGTTGTGAAGTCACATCACGCCTTTCACCCTCCCGCCCACCATCCACAAAATAGGTTCTAGACTTGCACTCGACAGGGCCAAGGGCCTTAAGCGTAAGCCGAAGGATAGTAAGACGCGGTGCTATAATTTTTTTTTAAAGGTACGCAGTCAGAAATCAATGCTAACACTTTTTTTTTTATCAAATGAGCGTTATGTTTTTACCTCAAAACCCAAACAGGTTCAGAGATTTGAATAAAATTTAGTTTTATTTAATTTGAAGCATCCTTCACTTTTTGAACCAACTGATACATCAGTACACGACTTATGATCTAACTTAAACATAGAACGACAACATCTAGTCACCCGGCCGTTAATTTCATCAATCATCACTGTGAATTGTGAAACGCATATTTCGACCTTGTCGGGAACCTAGCCCGGTACTCCTAGCTCAGTAGGAATAACCGTCCGAGTTGTACGCCTTTGTACTAACTACTTGTTAGGTACTAGGAAAGTTGATTAAGTCCACCCTCATTTGCATGGAGGGAGAGTGAAAAGCCATTTAGGAAGGGGGGAAAAAAACTACAATATAACCGATGGGGCAGTGGCGGATTTAAAATGTTTGCGCCCTAGGCACAATTATAATATTCACCCCCCCCATTTTTTCAAGGGTTTTAGGAGGTTTCGGAGGAATGATATGTGAGGGGGGGGGGGGGGATGGAAGTTAGTATTCGAGAAAATATGTCTACGAAAGGAAATCAGTCATGTACATGCCATAAACGTAATTATTAAAAACAAAATATTAAAATTAAAATATGCTATCCGAAATGTGCCGCCCCCAAAAGCCACCGACCCTAGGCCAGTGCCTAGACGGCGTATAGTGTAAATCCGCTTATGCGACGGGGATCAAACCCCAATCTCCCCATCATGGGCAGTCCAATCTATTGCGAGAGTGACGCGTTAAACCATGCAGCCATCGAAGCGGGGGGGATATAAATTAAAAGTGTCAAAAACCTAAGGAGTAAATGCAATTTAGTGAAATTTAAATTTAAAAAAAAAACCTTTGTTAGCAGTAATTTGATGGTTAAGGCCCTGCCTACCCATAAATGCACGGTTCTAAACAAAAGAATTTAAAACAAAAATATATTTAATAATTCAACATTGTTGTTTTTTATTTATTTTAGTAACATATCTGGGCATCTTTCATAATTCTTATGGAATTTTCAAACCATGCTAAAAATAGTTATTGAAATATTTTCATTAAAATGTTTCCATTTCAATGCATTTTAAATGGGAAAACAAAAATTATTAATGGATTTATTTATTTTCTTTGTACAATTAAGCTAGAGTGTTTGTTTATAACATACTATTTAATGAATAATTTCTTTTTCTTTTTAGACATATTTTTAAATTTGGGTTAGCTTCAATAATCACTACGATATTGAGCTCTAACGACTCCCAAGTCGACTCTCTAGTCAAAAATACATGGTTTTAAATACAACTTTTCCTTCTGCAACTAGTTGTCATAGCTGATAATAGGTGCCGTTAGTATGATCATTACCCATTTACAAGCTAGTATCATTTTGCAAGCGTTGGCTAACCTGCTGTATTGGAATGCAGGCGGCAATGGAGGGTTAAACTAATCTCTGTGACCTTCTTGAGTCAAAGAAACATTAATACCATGTACGTTAGGATAAGAAGGGCCAATGTCCAATTATGAAAATTTGCGTAATTAAATATAAACAATTAAACATCTTAATATATTCAGTAACTAAAATACTCACAAAGTCTTCCTGCTGTGTGAATAAATATAGTTAGTCCCTACTTACTTCAATGAGAGTATTACTTTAGTGATACATTATTTTCAAAGAAAAAGCCACATGCTTCTCCATACACAAAGTTTTATGACATAAGCCCTTATTTAACTGAGACAGTAAAACATGTAAAGTTCTTCACTCTTATCTTATATTCTTTCTTGAGTTTTCTCATTCTTTAGCACTACATCGTTGTAATAATAAGAGTATTCAAAGTATATGAAAACTACTGTACATTGAATTTTTAATCCACATATTATAATAAATAAAAATAAACATTCCTGCTCATATCAAACATAGTTATTTTAAATAAAATTTGGTCTAAAGGTAATTTGGAGACGTTCTCAGTATAATTTTATATACTAGTTTTTATTTTATGGTCTAGGATTTGACTCTCATTGGACTTTGGAATAAGTTATTTTTCAAAAAGTTAATGAAACAAAGTTTTTGGTAGTCAAGATGTGAAAATGTTAATTTTATTTTATTAGCGTGTTAAATGTGATTACTTTTAATTTGAACCTGTTGCATTCTCGCAGTTTGTGCGCTCGTTTCGGAAGAAATGTATCGAATCCCGAACAATAAGTACCCACGGTGATTACTTTTTTATATAATTAAAATATGTGACCTTTGTTGCTTTCGAACAAAATCCAAGGGATTGTATAAATTTTGAGGTGGAGAAGTATTTACAAAATATTATTTTATATCCTTGTGAATAACAAGTTTATGAAGAAAGGGCGCCACAAAGAAAATCAAAGATATAATTGATTATTTAACTTCTTGTAGTAAAGGGTAAGTTTTTTTAATGGTATGCATATTACTGGCGCTTAGGCTATATGTATCTACTAATTTAAGTACAATGGATGAGCAGCGATACTATTTTATTTACTGTAGAAATAATATCAAAATTAAGATACAAATAAATATTTCTATATAACAATGCAGCGATTATTCTGATATTTCAAGTACTTTTTTTTAAAAAAAAAGCTCTTAGCTGAAAGTAAATGTTACTAACACTCTATAACGCACTTATTGTATGTTCAAAATCTCTTGTGCCTTGGCCGAGTTCGTATCACGCTAGTACTAAGTAATTTCAACCTAACAGGGAATCGAACTAGTCAAGTTATTGAGCTGATTAATTTACGCACTCAGTGCTCAGTCATAGCACTTTAGCAATATTGACCACGACATGAAGCCGATGATAAGTAAAATATATTTAAAACCATTAGAGTTAATGAACTTTTGGGTTCCCTATGCCATAAAGTAAGTAAGTAAGTAAGTAAGTATTTGATACCCGACCGCCTCTGTTGTATAGTGGTCAGATTTACTGGCTTCAGATACTGAAGTCCCAAGTTCGATCCCCAGTGCCCCTAATTGTGTCTGTGAAGCAGTGGGTCTGAAACGGAACCAAAATCAACCTCGTGAGGACAAATGAGGAGATAATTGAATGAATAAGTAGCGCTTCAGTCTAGAAAACTGAGATAGAAGTCTGGAGGGCTCGTTGTGCTAACCACATGGCACCCTCAGCTTGAAAATGTTGGCCCTATCTTTGCCAACATACGGCAGCCTCTCGATTGGTATAGCCTGCTTGCAGGCTGACACCATGGAGATATTACTCAAGTTAAACTCTACCAATAGGATAAAAAATTATTCCCAAAAACATTTATTTCTGGAAAATTGTGTAAATCCTATAGATGTTTGAAAACTGTAAACGCCGTATTAAATAACAGATACCCACTTCAGTTGCTGAGTGGTCTAAGGTGTCACTAGTGTTAAATTGGCCTGCTGATAGCGGAGCACTTGGGGTGCAAATCCCGGTCGAGTCTATTGAGGGTAGTTTTTCCTAAATTGTTTCCCCATCTTCCAAAATAAAAATGCTGGTAGATAGCTTCTCAAATGCTTCTTTCCTCATTACCACCCAATTAGATTATCATATATGCGTATAACATGAACAGGTAGTATGACGTGGTGATATCAGTAATAAAAATAACAGATATATTTATAGTCAAAATTTTTATAGTCTTCGAAATGAAACTGCTTTTAAAATATGTTATTGCCTCCTTAGCCTTTAAATTTTAAAAATTAGCCAAAGCACAGTGGCCAAATTTAGCACATTAATTTTAGTTATTTTTTTATTTTACCTGCTTACTAATAAACTCAAATAAATGGTACAACAAAATCGTAGGCTACATACTCAATCGTATAGGTTATTTATTATAGTTAGTGACAAAACCTTCAAAAATAAGTTATCTCTAATTTTACCTTAAATAAATTTTTCTCTGATAAATAAGTGTACATTATTATTTATCACTACCCTCACCAGATATTTATTTGAAAAAAATTCAATAGTGGTACAACAGCATTAACCTGGAGTCACGTGACACTTTGATATGCTAATTTCTCAAAATGGGCACGGGTACAAAACTTTCTCTTTGTGGTACAAAACGGTACAAAACTAGTACAAAACTTTGGCATCAAAAAATTCAAAAGTGGTACAACAGCATTAACCTGGAGTCACCACTTTTATATGCTAATTACTCAAAATGGGTACGGGTACAAAACTTTTTCTTTGTGGTACAAAACGGTACAAAACTAGTACAAAACTTTGGCATCAAAAAATTCAAAAGTGGCACAACAGCATTAGCTTGGAGTCACCACGTTGATATGCTAATTACTCAAAATGGGTACGGGTACAAAACTTATTTGTGTTACAAAACGGTACAAAACTAGTACACAACTTTGGCATCAAAAAATTCAAAAGTGGTACAACAGCATTAACCTGGAGTCACCACTTTGATATGCTAATTACTCAAAATGGGTACGGGTACAAAACTTTTTCTTTGTGGTACAAAACGGTACAAAACTAGTACAAAACTTTGGCATCAAAAAATTCAAAAGTGGCACAACAGCATTAACTTGGAGTCACCACGTTGATATGCTAATTACTCAAAATGGGTACGGGTACAAAACTTATTTGTGTTACAAAACGTTAGAAAACTAGTACAAAACTTTGGCATCAAAAAATTCAAAAGTGGTACAACAGCATTAACCTGGAGTCACCACTTTGATATGCTAATTACTCAAAATGGGTACGGGTACAAAACTTTTTCTTTGTGGTACAAAACGGTACAAAACTAGTACAAAACTTTGGCATCAAAAAATTCAAAAGTGGTACAACAGCATTAACCTGGAGTCACCAGTTTGATATGCTAATTACTGAAAATGAGTACGGGTACAAAACTTATTTGTGTTACAAAACGGTACAGAACTATTATAAAACTTTGGCATCAAAAAAAGTTCAAAATCAAAAGGGGTACAACCGCATTTACCTGGAGTACGTGGAGTACTCACTTTGATATGCTAATTACTCAAAACGGGTACGGGTACAATACTTTTTCTTTCTGGTACAAAACGGTACAAAACTAGTACAAAACTTTGGCATCAAAAAAAGTTCAAAATTAAAAAGTAGTAAAACAGCATTAACCTGGAGTCACCACTTTGATATGCTAATTACTCAAAATGGGTACGGGTACAAAATGGTACAAAACTAGTACAAAACTTTGGTATAAAAAAAATTCAAAAGTGGTACAACAGCATTAACCTGGAGTCACCACGTTGATATGCTAATTACTCAAAACGGGTACGGGTACAAAACGGTACAAAACTAGTACTAAACTTTGGCATCAAAAGGTTCTAAATTCAAAAGTGCTACTACAGGTTAATGGACGTCTAGCTGACTGGAATGGATAGGCTAATTTTTCTGCTCGAGAGTGTGATTGTATCTTGACGTTATGTCTCCCCACGTTTAGTCCAACTTGGTCGCCTACACACTTTACGGTCCGGCACTACACTTCTTATCTCTCTCAATTCTTGGAAAAAAGTTTGCTTGCGGCCTTTACTGATTACCGGTCGTGGTCGCCAGTCTCCCAGTTCTTTAAACAAACCAGTAATTCTGCCAACCTGATGGCTGGAATCCACCAGTTTGTATAACGTTAGCAACGCCATCTATTTTAGAGCTGAAAGCTCAACACACCGCCAGAGAGGGTAGGCAGGGCCTTAATCTGCGAAAGTGTTTCACACACAACAATTTGCTCACCCCTGACGCCTGCTGCTCCGTGTCAGTACAATCAAGGAAACCAGTCCTGATGGCCGTGATCAACTTACCAGAACAAAACTTACCTAGGGTCAGCCCAAATTTAGCTCCATTCAACATCAGTTCCGCCTCAAATAATAATAATAATGTATATTTAGGTAAAGATAAAGCCATAGGCTTTTCTTAAACTTAACCCCTTATCCATAATGCATGTTCATAACTATGTTATAGTATGTTGGTTAAAAAAAAATATTTATAAAATGTATTCATAATAGTTCTTTGATATATTAACCACATAACTCTTAACAAAATTGTAGATTTATGGACATATTAAACAGGAATTACAACCTCTTCAGTGGCCGCACGGTCTAACGCGCTAGTCTCGCAGTAGACTAAACTGCCGATGACGGGGAGACCAAGGTTCAAATCACGATCAGGTGTACCAAGGATATTTTTTTTTCCAAAATGGTTTTACACTCCCTTCAACGCAAAATGCGGGTGAACTTCCTTTAAATATAACCTTCCTAATCCCTAAAACCAGCGTAATTAATTCATAAGCAATAACCCGGGTAGTAGGTATCGATACTCTACTCATTAAAATTATCGATACTGTACTCATTAGAAGTATCAATACTGTACTAATTAAAAGTATCGATAGTGTACTCATTCACAGTATTGATACTGTGCTCATTAAAAGTATTGATACTGTGCTCATTAAAAGTATCGAAAGAAAACTATCGATAACAGTAAGTATCGGTATCATCATGTGATCAGCCCTACTAACCCTCCAGCCCTCAGTTTTCTAGACCGCCTCCACCGCTTCACATATAAATCTGGAAGCGCCTGGAATCGGACCAAGGACCTCTGACTTAGTACGCCAATGAGCTGACCACTGAGCTATCCAGGAGCCATCCCGCCCCAGATTATTCTTCACTCATGTATAATAATTGTATAAAACTATTTCCGGTAGTAGAAATTACGAGAAAAACGGCACAACCGATTTTGACAAAGGACCACGGATTTTAAATGTTAATATGTTCAGGATATCGGCAAAATTCAGTAGCTTCCACCAAAAAACCAGTTTTACTTGTGAATTTTTACAGATTTTTAGTTTTGTGAAATGGCTCAAGTGTACATAATCATTCTGTGTTTACATCACCATAGAATATATATATATATATATATATATTTAGCACCGCGTCTTACTACCCATTCGGGTTATACGCTTAAGTACTATTTACGCTAGTGGGTTAGGATTTGGGAAGGTTGAATATAGAGGAAGTTAACCCGCATTTGCGTGGAAGGAGATTAGGAAACCATCGAGGGAAAAAAAGCTTCAGTAGACTCGCCCGGGATTCGAACCCTGATCTTCCAGTCATCAGCAGGCCAGCCCAACACGAGAGTGACGCTTTAGACCACGAGGCCACCGAAGTGGGTTATATATATATAAAAATCTGATTCGATTTAATCCTTATTTGTAAACTTTTAACATAACTTTGATGATGTAGTCGTATCGGTTGAAATTACGTCCCCCCGAACATTTTAATCCTCGTGTTGCGAGCGCACGTGCCGTGCCGACAGATTGTGGACAAGGAATGATGAACCTTGCGCTCAACAGACCAGGAAACTATCGCTGAGAACAAGACAGACAGACTCGACCTTGGTACAAACAAATAAGGTCTCATCACACCCAATAAACGCTCCACCGCGGCATTGGTCTTCACTCATTCGAGGTTTGGACAAGGCCGTGGCCAGCCGATAATTTCAGAGAGGGGGGGGGGGGGGGGGTAGAACATCCTCCAATTGCCGGAAGATATAAAAATTTATAAATACTAAACACCTCTAGAAGCTCTATTAAGTGTTTTTTATGCAACATAACCCCATAACTGCCAAAGGCTAGGAAAAGTTCTGAACATTAAAGCCCTCTGAAGTGCTTTTTATGGTAACACAAGCTCCCTTATTTGTACTTAGTATCACAATTTTGATATTTTTTGAACCATAAATTAGGCCTTATATATTTTGTTCGTAAAATTTTGGGGAAGCGGGCGGAGGGGGGTGTAGACGGAGAGGGGAGATCAGGGTTCGATCCCGGCCGGGTGGTTTTCCACCCTCCAAGCAAATGCGGGTTAACTTCTTCTCGATTAAACCTTCCTAATCCATAACCCGCTAGTGTAATTAGTACATAGGCTTATATTAAAAATCTGTCACAGAAAAAGGGGGCCCAAGCTATGACCGTATGATCGATCATATAATATCTGAATATAAATTTTTAACCAAATACACCTTCTAGGCTGTAGCCAGACTCAGATTCAAGCAGACAAGACAATATTGTAACATCCCTTTTGGTTCAAAAGCAGATAAAATTTGAAAGTTTCATCACAATATCGAGATTGAAAATCTTAGCGATTACAATATTTTTATTTATTCTTATTCGTCTTTTTAAGGTGGGGGGGGGAGGGGAAGATGCAGGACCGCGAGAAAAGGTCAACGTTTTTGCAGATTTCTATATCAAAATTGTTTTTTTCAACAAAATAAATAAAATATTATTCCAATAGAAACAGTGAGTTTAATTTTCTTCCTTGGTGACCTGGTGGTCTAGGGGTAAGGTGTTGTACTTCTGTGCTGGGGGTCCGAGGTTCAATCCTCGGTCCCGGCAGAGATTTATCTGATTGCCAAACCCTTCCTTCACCTCTGACAAGACGTGTATTAATCAAAACTTGTGAATGTGAGGAATACCAGGCCTCCACCGTGGTTCGGATCCCACGTTAAACTGTAGGTCCTCCATTTCATCTCACAATCACCCTACCATTACACATTAGCGTAAGTGCGTATAATCTGAATTGGTAGTAAGACGCGGCGCTAATAATAATAATAATAATCATAATAGTCATAATAATAATAATTTTGTTCACGTGGTTATATCAACAGTTGTTGAATATCTGTCATGAGCATAGCGGCATTAGATGAGAAACTTTTTAAATGAAGAGAAAAAGTTGTCATTAAATTCCAGGACACCCTTGACAGATATTCAACTACTGTTGATATAACCGTGTGGAGAAAGTTAAACTATGTTTCTGCTGGAGAAATATTTGATTCTGTTTGTCAAAAAAAAAAGTTATATAAAAAGTGCAAAAATACTGGCATTTCTTTGTGTCCCGTACATCCAAAGTCATCCTGAATTTCTATGAGCAAGCGCAAAAGGGGCCGGGAAAAGTACTTTCGCATTACCTTCAAGTTATTTTACATTTCGCAATCGACAAGGGGACAAAAGGTTTTAATTCCCCTCCGCAGGAAAGTTGTGTCACGGACTTTTATCGCTCAAGAAAAATCCGTTGATCTAGAGTAGGTTCGAACCCACAAAAATCGGGCCCTGAGACGAGCACTTTAATCCCCAAAACCACCGAGGGTCGACATTTTATCTATATATATATAATGCAAATGTTGAGCTTATTCAGAACGACCATTCTAGCTCGACTTTGAAAATTTATTGTTCATTTGAAAACTCTCAGTAATAAAATTGGTGTGAGATTACGTTAAACTAAATTTCCTTGTTAGGCAATTGAGAAATATCTGAAATTGTATTATTCACCCCCTCCCCCCTGCATTTTATACCCCGTTTGGGTTAGACGCATACAATAATAATTCCACTAATAGGCGTCACTCTCGCAATAGACTAGACTGCCGATTACTAGGAGATCCGAGTTAGATTTCAGTCAGGTGTACTAAGGCTAGTGTTTCAATCTCTTTCTAGCAAACCCGGGTACACTTCCTCTAAAACTAAACCTTCCTCATTCATAACACATTAACGTCATTAATACATATCATGCGTATAACCCGAACATGTAGTAAGATAAGGTGCTAAAAAAACTGTCTCAAAAGATACGCTAATGGAATAGGAATGAGCAAGGTTGAATTTAGAGGAAACGTACCCGCATCTTCGTGGAAAGAGAACGGGGAAACTATTAGGAAAACCCAACCACGGTGTATCCGACGGGGATTCGAACACCGATACCGGTCCTTGATAACAACACGAGTTGAGAACACGGAACGTGTCAAGACGAGTGGTTAGATGAACTGGCCCATTCTCCCCAATCCCCTGCTCACACTGTCATCCGCGGTACGGACTAGTGATGGGCACAGTCGAGTTAAAATAATCGAGTAATTCGATTGTGTTGTGTAATCGAGAGTACTCGAGTAACTTTACTCGGACCTTGTTATTCTTTTATTTTCTCTTTTCTTACCAGCTAAGTAAGAATCGACCTTATTGTCTGGACTGTTTACCATGCTATTTACATTTAAAAGTCATATTCCCTTAGAGCTAATTTTTCAGCAACAGTTTCTGATGCTACGCAAAAGTGAACCATTATGGTTTAAATGTTAAACGTGCATTTTCAATACAAAATACTTGCAGATGTAAGGTGCACAATCGAAAATCATGCTAACAAAGCGTATCACATTTCCGATCCTTTTTAAAAGTATTCGATGAAAGTTACCCGACTTTTTTTTTTACTCGAAACCTCGGCAGTCATATTTCCACAATAGCATAAACGAAACTAATTATATTATTTCTTAATTATTTTGATTATAATTTCTCCTGGGTAATATATATGATTGTTTATAAATGTCTAGGGGTAAGGTGTCAGACTTCTGTGCTGGCGGCCGGGGTTCAATCCTCGGTCCCGGCACAGATTTATCTGATTTCCAAACCCTTCCTTCACCTCTGACAAGACATCTTGTGAATGTGGGGAATGCCAGGCCGCCACCGTGGTTCGGATTCCGCGTTAAACTGTAGGTCCTTCATTTCATCTCACAATCACCCTACATTAGCGTAAGTGCGTATAACCCGAACGGGTAGTAAGACGCGGTGCTAATAATAATAATAATAATAATAATAATAATAATAATAATTTATAAATTGAAACTAATTAGAGTAAGTTACAAAATAGAGAAAAATTAAAACAATTTTCACTTTTAAGGAAAAGGTACCATTATTATCAATTTCTGTTAACATGAATGTATAAAGAAAAGTTTATTTTATTAAAAAGAGCTTAATTTTTTTTTTGTGAAACCCTTTTTAAAACGCATACTTTCGTATTGACTGTACGTGCAACGCGAAACCTGAAAATAAGGGGTGAAGGTCTCTGTCAATGTCGACTGACAACTACAGGAAGGTATTATTGACATGTTATTAGTTTAGAATCCCATTGCAACACTCCCGAGTAATGTTGTCCAACCGATTGCTTCAGGACGATTCGAGTAGATTCGCTAAAAATTACTCGTTTTTTTTTTTAAAGAGAATCAAGCAATTATTCGATTCTTCAAATTACTCGAGTGTGCCCATCACTAGTTTTATGATCACTCTCCGAGAGATTGATAAGGTGACCGCGTAGAAGTTTTGGACTGAGCATGCGCAGTGGCGTTTTAAAGAGCGCGTGGTCCGACTACACTACACTGCAGTATATAGCAACTCAAATTTTTGTAGGCATTAAAAATGCCCGTGGACATTTTGTTGCAGTGTGAATTGGCACGTCTATGGTTAAAGTCTGTTCACCGTAGGAATTGTTCTCTGAAAGGCCTTTTTCCTTACCAGAAATCTGTTATATAGTAGGATATTGGTAGGAAAAAAGACCTTCCAGAGAGTAATTCCTACCGCGAATGGCGTATACCGTGGACGCCAGTGTGAAATGACCTTGGCAATCAACACATTCAGTGGTGGAAGTCAACAAATGAACCACAGCTTGTACTCAAGATCTAAGTTGTAATGTGAACAGTAATCCACAAACAAAATCTAATAAATACCTCGGTGTGAAATGTTGTTATTCCTGGGTAGGGCATGGTTGCCAAGTGCGGAGAACAAAAATTCACCAACCAGAGCCAACATCATTAGAGGCCGTTAAATAACCCTAGTTAGCCCTGTGTGTGTAATTTTAAATAGCTGTGAAAGTGGGGGGGCGGAAGGTCATCCGTAAACTCTACCACCCCCTTCCCTTTATCACCCTATGTAACACCATGTAGACATTTAGCCTGATCCCCTCCCTTCATACAAACAGTGCTACGTAACTTTTCATACCAAGAGTGAATTTAAATACTTAATAGGGAAGCCTTTCCAACACTAAAAGAGTGACTCGGTGTTAGGATAGTCAAGGCTCGTATATTACGGTGGGTAGGACATGCAGAGCGAGTGGGAGAATCTAGAACCTTGTTCAGGATATTGACTGGCAAACCCAATGGAAACCCGTGTGAAGACCTAGACTCAGATGGGAGGATAGATTGGACAGGAAAGAGATAGGCTGTAATGAGTTGGATTGGATAGAACTAGCTAAAGATAGGGATAGGCTGTAATAAGGTGGAATGGATAGAACTAGCTCAAGACAAGGATAAGGTGTAATGAGGTGGACTGGATAGAACTAGCTCTATATAGAGATAGAGATAAGTGTAGTACTTTTGTTTGTGCGGCAATTAACGTTCTAGTTCCTAATGCCATAGAGTAATTAAAAGAGGGAATAAGATTTAATACTATTAAGAATAAATGTTATTTTTTCGATAATATAATTCAAGTCTCTAGAGCTCACCCTCTCTCGAAATGGTCAAGTGGTTTCTGGATAACCCCATATTCATAGAAATGTGCGGCAAATGGACAAAATCCAATTTTTGAGGTTAAATGTATTCAAGCTGATTAAATAGGAATAGATTTTAAAAAGTCCTTATTTTATTTCAGTTTATAAGAGTGCCAGAAATAAAGAATACTTCGAGCACTTTCACAATTGCATGTTTCTAATCAGAGTGTATTGATCACAACTTGTGAATGTGTGGAATGCCAGGCCTCCACCGTGGTTCGGATCCCACGTTAAATTGTAGGTCCTCCATTTCATCTCACAATCATCCTACCATTACACATCAGCGTAAGTGCGTATAACCCGAACGGGTAGTAAGACGTGGAGCTAATAATAATAATAATAATAATAATAATAATAAAAACCTCTCGATTTGAAACCAAGATTTTGTATGGCTTACTCTCTAAGTGATCAGAACATTTTATTTTATTTGGGTGGCTAGTTGAAACACGATCAAAGTGTGAATTTAATAACTTTTAGTTAATTACTGTAATAGGCTTGTTGCTACAACCGCAAAACAAAATACATAATAGTTTTAATATATTTTGTTATTTCAATAAGTTACGAAAACGCCAATTATAAAGTGGTCCTTAGTGAAGTATTACTAGGCTCGTTTGCTAACACCTTCTATTGATATGCAGTATAGTCTTAGCAGGCAAATAATTATTTCCACACTAGCCCCCCTCCCCGTAAAAAAATATTGTAAATAATCCTGTAAAACAAAGCTTCAAATCATCCATCATGTCGATATAAAAACAAAACTTTTTTTACTATTTAAAAAAAAATACAGTCACTGTATAGCCCCTTCCTCTTTTTATCCTCCCTCCTATTTTCATCTCATTCCTCTTTCCTCACCCCTAACCCCCGCCCCTTTCACCAACCCCACTTTCCCTTCAACAACTTTTTATTTCCAACGACTATATAATATACTGTCGACATTTTTATGAGGAATAGGCTATATTTTATTTTGAAAATTTAATTTATGTTAATCGCTGATAATGTAGCTTTATATTGGTGAAAGAATTTTTAAAATCGGTCCAGTAGCTTTTGAGTTTATCCATTACAAACAAAAAACAAATATTTCCTCTTTATAATATTAGTATAGATTTGTGACCATGTTTGCAATAAGGAACTTTCTGTTATCTATCAGATACTAACCATCCTTTCAGCCATGAATGCCCGATAGCTCAAGTTAGGGTTAACAAACGTTCTCTCTATTATTATTTTTAGGTTGTAAAACAGAGTACTATTGAGGCCAAATGTACTCATTTTGAAATAACAAAAAAAAAAAAAATTCAGGTCATCTAGCACAGGCAAGGGCGGATAAAGGGGGATGCTCGTTGGGGGGTCCGGAAACCCCCCACCCCACCCGCGGAATTTGATGAACTATGTATATATAAAAACCTGTGTTTTGCTAAAGGTATGGCCACATTTTCTAGCGTACCCTCCTTAGGAAAATTATCTTTATATAATGTTGATTATGGGTGATATTTTGATCATTCTGCTATAAAGCTAGATCGGGAATTAATATTAACTGCCTACCGATCTGTGGATTAAAGAAGAAGAAGAAAAGGTGCCCATAAAAAAACTAATAGAATATTAAAAGTCGAAAGAAGAATTCAGCTCCAACCCTTTATATAATAATTTTTAGAATGTACTCTTTTTCCAGAATACGGTTATGGTAGCCTTAGCTGATGTGCATTTTAAATAAATTTGTCCTTAAATTAATTACCAATTCAAAAAAATTGAAAAAATATCTAATTCATTATTTAAGTGCGCAAAAATAATATTATTTGTAAAATAAATATAATTTTCAGCTTTGTGTGTGTATATATAAATTATATAGCAAAAAAAAAACGCTTCAGTGGCCGCATGGTTTAAGGCACTACTCTCGTGTTAGACTATTCTCCCGATGACGGGGAGATCAGGTTTCGAACCCGATCGAGCGTACTGATTTTTTTTTTTTCAAAATGGTTTTATACTCTACCTCTAAGCAAATGTAGATACACTTTCTAGTTACATTCAAAACTTCCTTATACCTAACCCATTAGCGTAATTAGTACTTATGGTTATAACCAGAAGCGGTAGTAAGATGCGGTGCTAAAAATTTATATTTTAACGGCTCTTTGTAAATTAATATTATGTTTTCTCAAAATATTTCTAAATTTCAAGTTTGAACGAAAACTATAAAAAAAGTCTTTAATAAACCCAGGCACAGGCTTAATAACTTTTGGCGGCTCCTGAGAAAATCTTAAGGGCGCTCTCTTAAAAAGAAAAATCGTCAAGCTATACTACAGCTTTAAACAAACCCGTATTTAACTTAAAAAAAAGCACATACAAAAGTATAACGTTCATAAGAATTATAAATGTATAAAAACTCACTTGATTCAAAAGTCGAACGAAGACTTTCCGTCGTGAAATCCACATACAAACATCAGTAAACCAAATATATGTTATTTAACACTATATCGAGAGCACTATACATATTTTAAGGATTAACTAGTCTTATCAGTAAGTTTATCGTTTGAAAGAAAAATCTAATCTTCGGTTTCTGTCCGAAATGAATTTTTCTATTACTTGTTCGTTAAAGTCTGGTATCTCACGAATCATAGACTGTTCAATGGATAACATGGCTAAAGCATGTAATCTGTTTTCGCTCATGGTATTTTCCGTGATGTTTTTTAAGAAGCATTTGATTAACTTCAAAGTTGAAAAACACCGCTCACTTTCCGAAGTGATCATAGGAATGGTTACAAGAATTTTTAACGCTTTTGTGATTTCTTTGAATATACCATCCAATCCAAAAGAATTGATAAAGTTTAATGTTTTCATGCAGCCAGCCATATTTTGCTGAGTTATTTCTGTCCTCGAGTAAAAAACTTCTAGTTCTGTCAAAAAACAATGTTTATCAATCATATGGAATGCACTGCAAAAATGATTGATATCATCTACAGGAAGACAGTTTTTTTTGTGTTCATTTACGAGTCCTGACTGAAATATCTTTGCTCCAAACAGATGGTTTTTTAACACAAGCGATCTTTTATTTGAAATACAACTGTATCACAAACTTTCTTTGCCGATAAGTTTAAATTCTCGTCATCCAACCGTCGCCTTTTTTTAGGAGTAGATCCTTCTGCGAGCATCACAATTATTTCCGCTTGTCTATCGAACACAGAGGGTAGTTTATTTCTAATTTTGACTATCGCCTTTTCGAAGCCGTCTATAGCAGCGTGAATTCTCATTGGATCGGTTTCCAAAACTTGTATATGATTAGCTAATACATCGACATGAGGCATTATTTGCGAGTAGAAATTCAGCCAAAACAAGAAAGTGCTATTTTCAAGCCATTTAACGAACCCAGCAGCTAGAGTTACCGTTCCTGTGTTGTATATTTCCGGAACACCTGTCAGTATATTTTCGAAACATTCCAGAATATCGTACTTGTAAGTGGAGAGTGTTTGTATTATCCTGGATTGAGAATCCCATATAAATGGCAATGGTCGAGGTATTTTTCTACTGCACACACGCTCTAAAGCCGCTCTTCTGTCTGGAGAATTAGAGAAAAAGGCGGCAATCCCATTTAAATTGGCAAAAAATATCCTCACACTCATTATATTAGAGGAAGCTTGTTCCAACAATTTATTTAATTGGTGGGCGTAACAATAAACATAATGGGCATTTTCATATCTCTCTTTGATTTTAATATTTACACCACCCTCAAGTCCGCGCATAGCAGTCGTTCCATCGTATGTCTGCGCGATTAGTTTATCTGAATTATTTTCTAAAATCCTATCAAGCAGCTGCAAAATATATTGAGACAATCCCTCTGCGTCTTGCTTTTCCGGGTTCGAAAAGCCCCAAAAGCGTTCGTGAATGCGACCATTTAATTCATATCGGAACACCAATACCGTTTGCGTTCCCGCAGATACGTCGGTTGTATCGTCCGCCATGAGAGATAAAAATGAAGATTGTTTGATCTCTTTCACAATATGTTCTCGGCACACATCAAACATGCACTGCAAAAGCTCATTTTGTACAGTCTTGGAGGTCCCTTTAAAAACATGAGCTTCCTCCATATAGCTATTAAAAGCAGCGTCAATTGTTCTGGTATAATCTACCAGCTCGAAAAATAAACCTTTATTACCGGAGTCATCCATTTCGTTATGATCACGTAAAAGATCACAGTTACCACAGAATTTTAAAATGTCTATCACTCTAAAAAGAATGTGTCGATTTTTTTCTACCCTTTCATTATGTTTGCGAATATTTACAGAATTTGGTGTACTCAAACTTGCAGAGATGTTAGTTTTCCCTAACAGCTGAAACGTGATGAAATTATGTTTATGCTCTTTAGAGTTTTCATGCCTACTAGCTCTCGAATTAAGATGCTTAAGATCACGTACACCCCCTCTTGTCCAACTGTCTTCGTTGCCGCCAAATAACAAACACACGAAACAAAACAAAGAGTTAGTTTCTTCACACCCACAGAACCACGGCGTCCTATCATACAGTTTCCTATCAAAACGGCGCGTAAATTCTCCTCTTCCTTTGTACTCTTTCTGCACCTGGACTAAGTTCAAATCGGGTACTGGTCTTGCATTGTTTTTTATTTCAAGCTTTTTTTCTAACGGTAAGAAACAAAAATTCAGTTTTTTAATGTCGGAAACCTTCATTTTAAATAAAACTCGAACTAGAACCGGTGGCGTCTCACGCACACACTGCACTGGTTGACTGCATGGATCATGGACTCCCGCCAGTGTAGCCCACGAAACGACCGCTCGGATAACGGCAGTGACGTCAGGTTGTCATGGCAACCCCCCCTTGCGTCGCACTCAGACCTTGAGCTCCGCGACCGGCAGCCCCACAACTACAGTGTGACTGCGAACACAATGATACAGTGAGTTTACTTGTAGGTGCTCTTGTTATCTAGCGTTAATGTGATTCCTCGATAAAAATGGAAAATAAGTAACGAAAAAAGTGTCGTTCTTTTATGTTTTTCATTAAGTAATAATAAAATATAAGAAAATTGATGTATGTATATATATAATTTTGTTTCTTCTATTGCATTGTTGTTAAAAAGGGAGGGGGGGGGGCGGTGCATCAGAGCCCTCTCTCACGAGCCCCCACTACAGAATTCTCTATAAACCCTTCTTTTTTAAGGTCGGGTGCCAAATTAACGTTAAAATAGGTCATAATTTTGATGGCGAAAATGTTTAAGATAACAATATTTTTATTAATAAGAGAAAGTGAAAGCATGAACAAAATTGTTACCCGCTTCGGTGGACGACATGGTCTAACGCGCTATTCTCGCAGTAGACTAGACTACAGATGATGGAGAGATCGAGGTTAGAATCTCCGTCGGGTGTAATGAGGGTGGTTTTCCCCTAAATGATTTTCTACTTTCTCTCTCCACGCAAATGCCAGTGTACTTCCTCTAAATATAATCTATTTATTTATTTAGCACCGCGTCTTACTATCCGTTCGGGTTATACGCTTAAGTACTAATTACACTAATGGATTAGGAATTGGGAAGGTTGACTTTTAGAGGAAGTGAACCCACATTTGCGTGGCGGGAGAGTGGAAAACCATTTATGGAACCCCCCCCCCCCTCCTCCCCAGTTCACCCGACCGAGATTCGAACCTTGATCTCCCCGTCCTCGGTGGTCTAGCTCAACACGATTGGCGCGTTAGCTAACTACGCCACCGAGGCGAGTTTTAATATACTCTTTCCTAATCCCTAACGTCATTATCGTAATTAGTACAAAAGCGTATAACGCGAACGGGTAGTAAGATACGGCGATAACAAACAAAAAAAAACACTGTTACCACGTTTATTTAGATTAACTGTGTTAAAACAACCTTGTATAAAAGACCTAGGTAACTACCCGTAAAAAGTTCCTAGCTACGCCACTGAGTATTCGTACACAAGGATGCCCAAAACAAAGAGAACCTTGGGAATAAGAAAGACTTGTTTCCTTGCAAACTGGTTCCCTAACGGCCAGCCAAGTCAGAAAGCACAGTGTATGTACTCTGTGGTGACAGGTTATGCCTCACAGACGACAGACACTAGCCAGTGGTGCCAGCTCGTTAAAACAAAATACAGCCGGAAGTAATCAAAATTATCTCATTTCCAACAAAATTTTATCTGCGAAAGGGACCTCGTGGTTAATAAAATAACATTCCATAGAGCTTTAAATTATTCAGTCAATACGCGTTAAATATAATATGTATTTATTTATCACCGCGTCTTACTAACTGGTCAGGTTATACGCACTTGTACTAATTATACCTAACGAGTTAGGGATGAGGAAGGTCGAATTTAAAGGAAGTGTACCCAGATTTGCGTGGAGGGAGGGTGGGAAAACGTTTTTGAAAACCACCCAAACGGGATTCAAGCACCGAACTCTGTCATCAACCGTCTCATCTAACACGAGAGTGACGCCCTAAACCATTCGGTCACTGAAGCAGGTAGCTAAAAATGTATTAGGACTACTTCTACGTAATCCCACCAAGTCATGTGATATCAATACCAAGAAATAGCACTAATTATGTAGCAAAAAATATATAATGATTTTGTCTGAAAAAAAAAAGTATTTTCTTAAAAGGCTCTTCCTATGAAAATTGGGCCGTATAAATAAAGCTACGCCCCCAAACGACCACAACGCTTTCACCGCTTACCCATCGATCCACGAGCCAGTCATTTCCGCCTGTCAGTGTATTTTAGATTACCCGCAGCACATCAGCGATGCCTCTAGGGCAGATATATACCCTCAGGCCAAAAAAGCCTGTTCTGCATTGTTACAAAATGGCGTAGCTTTATAGGTAGGATTACAGCGTAGCCCGGGGGAGGGGGGGGGACCTTTTATCATTAGAAGGCCGCACCCCACGTCCCTTCAAAAGTTAATTTTTAACACCACGTCTTACTACCCATTCGGGTTATGTACTAATTACGTCCATGGGTTAGCGATTAGTGAGATTGAACTTAGAAGAAGTGTACACGCATTTGCGTGGACAGAGAGGGGGAGTGGGAAATCATTTAGAAAGGAAAAAAAACCGCCTTCAGTACACCCGACCGAGATTCGAACCGCCATCTCCAAGTCTATTCTACTGCGAGAGTAGCACCTTAGACCATGCGCCCACCAAAGCGGGTCCTTCACGCGTTCCGCATAAGACCACATATTTCATGTACAATAAATGTTGAAAAAATACGATAGTGCGTCAACCATAGATAGATTAATATATAAATATATCGAGAAGAACGATTAATTTGTTTATTTATTTTAAAGATAACGAGTTTTTATTTTAGTTAATTAAAATACACCTTTTATTGAGAACTAACAGTCCCACAGGGCGTTTCCCGTGACCCACTGTGGTACAAGAATTATATAAGCCCCCCTCCCATGGTGCCCGTATCTCTGAAACGTAGTTCTAAGCCAGATAAAAAATATTGTCTTTAAAAATTTGTTAAAAATAACCTAATTAAAAAATTAAAAATTCAGCTTCGAAGTGTATTCAGACCCCCTTCCATCCACCCATGTTAAAAATGTCAGATCTCTACGTACCGAGATTTGGCTATCATCGCACACAAACACACACTTCCTATCTATTACTATAGATATATCATAGATACATGATCGACCAACTATGCGAAAAGGCCGTATCGAACACCTCATTTCGGTAGAAAGATTTAAAAAAAAATATATATGATATTCAATTATATCTGCGGTTAAAGTTCTGATAAAACATCACACTATCAAGAATTTCGTTGTATCTCTTCGCTTTTAACTGATAAATCGTCGTAAATTGTTGTTAATTTATATTTAGATAAACTTAGATTTTTATTTTTTGCTAAGATTAGAAAAAAAAAACAGATTATTAAATGCAATACTCCCACCCTTTCCGGTACGGACAAAGCTCAGGATCTCATTTTCCATCGAAAAAAAGACCTGCTGCCAACCGTTAAGATACCAACCTTGGGAAATGGTCTTTCCCTTTTACTTAGCGGTGTTTGTGCAGTGCACGAGGTGTGTCACAGCTCCGCGTTCGTTGTGCCAATGATCTATTTATCCTTACTTAGATCATGATCAAGTGTTAGGTACTTTGACTCAAGGTCGACGAAATCAATTTGGAAAGTAATTAAGGCGACTCGAGCAAGCGGGAATGATTGTGAATCTGCTCGCAAGGTTAGATGAGTTGCCGTTTACGATTTATATCCGGATATGACAAATTTGGTTAAGATTTTTGAGAAAGAGGCTTCAATCACAGGAGCTGTTCAAAATAAATCTTTAAAATGGCAATAAACCTTAAAGTTGGTCATTAAAAGTTACAAGGTGAAATTGGTATTTATCTCGAAAAAGTATAGAATTTGTATTGTATATGTGATTTAATTTTTTTTTCCCTCCTCGCCTACCACACAAATAAGAGTACACTTTGTAACGTTCTGGATTTACGTTACCGCGATGGGTGCCTATTGAAGAATTATGATTAATACACTTTTCATTTTGACCTGTTTTTTATTTCTGAATCAGTTTAATTAATGCGAAAATAGATCATCTCGAACTATACGCGGGCTAGCGCGGACCAACTCCCAACTGACCACTTGCCAACTGAACACTGCCTACTGAACACTCCCAACTGACCACTCCCAACTCCCAACTGACCACTTAAACACTGCCTTTATGTTGCACCATCCCTTGTATATATTCCTCGCTCATGGAAGCTTCGAGAAGGTTTAGTTTAGAAAAACAAAATACAAGATAAAAACATCTCGGTCTTACTCGAAGCTTCGAGAGCCGGAAAAAGACTCAAGTTACATTTTAAAATCTCTCTTCGAACCATCGAGAAGAGGAAGTTATTATTTGAAAAATATATATTGTCAAACTGACTTGGCTGGTGTCACGTGCGTGACGTCACTGATCAGTGGCTTTTGCCTTCTTAGAAGAAGAAGTGCTTTAAGCGCCATTTAATATACTATATAATTTAAATGAAATAAGATATGTTTATAAAATTAGGACGATATTATTGTCAATGCTTTCACATACTTTTTAGGGGCAAATCAATTACATTACAATACCCCCCAAAGTGTATCTGAAAGTAGAGACCTAGTCGTATACTTTTTGATACGCTTTGCTAAAAAAAATAAAAGACGAGAAAAGACGGCATGATCATTTTTCGCACACCCTGTATAAAATTTCACAAGTTACAATATTTTGAAACATCCTGTATAACATTTCACAAATTGGATAAATTCAAATAATTTGGAACACTCTGTATAATATTGTTCTTGAATGATAATACTATTTGAAGTGGTGTTCTCCTACTGTAAGTTTACAGGAAATATATATATATATTGAAGTTATATAAATCAAACATTAAAATATAAAATGTTAATTAAAAGTTGAAATTAGATAAATCAAATATCAAGTTATAAAATTGTTAAGTATAATTACAATTAATTGAAATAAAATAATCTAAGTTTATTATATAAAAATTTGGATTTAATATAAAGATTTGAATTTAATTATTACTAATCAAAGTTTTTTATTTTTTATTAAAAAAAACAAAATTCGTTGCTATAACGTCCTTAAGATTGATTAAAATACATTAAACTTGTTAATAAAAAATGGAATATAATTGTCACTAATCAAAGTGTCTTTTAATCATTTATTGGTTTAAACACTTCGTTGCACTTTTTATTCATTTCAATGATCCTTCACGGATCCACTTTTAATTATTAGTATTACGATGACGATCCTTCACGGATCCACTTTTACTATTATTTTAACATACTTAACAAACACTCTTAATGCTACACATACCCTTAAAAAGCCTGACTGCCAAATTCGCTATATGAGTCATCACTTAAAATACATTTGCTAAATAATTAGCTTAAAAACACAAAAGAATTTACAATATACACCCAATTACTTAAAAGATAATATAATTACATTGTTTCGGACAGAGAAAGGATAATAACAGAACATCTGAATCACCTTACCAAAATCTTTATTTATCAGAATACCTAATCTCAAAACAAATTTAAAATACTTGCAATATATAGACGATAATCTTGGAATCATAAAATATTTAAAAAAAATTTTTTTCCTTCTTAATTGAATAATGAATTTCTCATTACTGAAAAAATCTTTAACTGCATCTTTCTCAATTGATTACAATCTTTTGACTATTGCCTGTTAGCCTTAGGCGTTTAAAAAATGAAATTTATAATAAAATCTTTAGTAGCTTAATTAGGTCTAACACCCTAATTAGCTCTCATCCTTGTTAATACATTAGCATTATTACATTACGTAATCACAGAATACCCTTTTAAACTTATTCACAATCTCCTCAATATCTTTAAATTTTAATCCAGAATTAACCATTGGACAATTATCACATATTATTCAGTGGAAAGCTTAGGCCACTGCCTCATTTATTATAACTGACTCTTTGCTGCGTTGTGCTAGCTCTATGTTTGTGAATACCTGTTACTTGTACTTTGGTGATCCGTTTGACTCACCACTTATAAAAAAAATGAAATTATTCATCATGGCTTATTACATCTAAGTCCATGGCTTAATACACCTCAACTTCCTCACTCAATTCTCCTCAACGCTGCTAGATGCCCTCGGGCCATCCTTAAACTCATAACGACGATTAATGAATCTAGATCATGGCTTGCCCATAGCTAAGACCATATCTGAAAAAACCTCAACTCCACTTTCTCAACCTATATACCTCAATGAAAAGACCTCAACTCCACTATCTGAAAAAATGCTTTTAAACAAGACTACTCGCCTCTTATTTCCACTCACCTTAACATACTGTAATAAGCACTCAAGTGCATATCTAAATTAATTTCTCTAGATATCTTAGATCTTACTCTTCAGCTTATCAGCCTACTCTGTGATTTCTTTAATATCTGATTCAAAATCGTTGAATTTATTGCCATTTAATTATTTGAATTAAAATAACCCCCCACATAAATATTAAAATCCTTATCTTGATTATAAAAAAAAAATGCATCATTGATGAAATAATATATTTATTCAGATTTCCAAGATCGTCTATTAATTAATAAAACTTCCTAACTTTTTTCTTAAATTGAAATTATATAAATTTTTTAAACTCAAAATTGCCCTGTTAGCACAATTTTATCTCAAATTATTACTTAAACAATAATTTACAATTAACAAAAAAAATGACCTCTTAGAATATACTAACACCCTAATCTCTCCTCGCGTGCTTACAGGTTCTCACGCTCCTCCAGCTGACAAACTTATCCAAGCCCTCACCTAACCTTCTATCCGATGTTATCCCTAGCATGCTTCTAAGGGTCCATGCCCCCTCCTTATCTGTTCTCCTATTTTGATTTATACAACTTTCTAAAATTATGCTAAGTCCAAATGTTATTAATCTAAATTGATAAGAATTTATATTTTTATACTTATAGATTTTATACTTAATGTACCGGGTTTGACTCTGACTTATTGAACTAAAAAAAAAATAAGTAATTTTATCTTTCGTGGCCAAAGTCAGTTTGTGTTGTCGTCTTAGCTTCCAAAGAAAGATGTTTTCCGACTGATGTTTTGTTGTAGAAATAACAATAGATGACCACCTGTATTAAGTGCGACGTGGGAATGAATGTATAGAATTTGTTTTACAACCCTCTCAATTTTTACAAAAGAAGGTTTAACTTCCTTTTCAGAAACTAAAAGATTAGTCTCACTTTTCATGTTTGGTCGTTTATGGTTTCTTTACAATTTATATTTTGAGGTGTGTCACCCTCCTTACTCACTTCAAAATAACACGCAGTTGCAGAGTTGTTTACAGTTGCTTGTTTGTGGTACTAATAATTGTTTACTTTACAATTTCTACAAGTACGCACAACCTTCTCTTGCACAGGAAATATTACTTTTACGTCGCTGAAATTGTGCTTTTTAAATTTACTTAAATTTATATTTTAAACTTTTCTTACTACAACTAAATTATTATAGTTACCCTTATTTTACTTATTTAAAATTTAAATCTTTAGTTAAACTGCTAATTTTTTACATTTATATAATCCGAAATTTAAAGTTTATTTAATTGCCTCCTGGATCAAATATTTTTTGTGAGTCGTACTCATTTAAATATGATGTCCCTGAAAATGGTGGTACATAATTAAAATTTGGAGGTTGATGTACTTGATTGGTTGTGAATCTGGGGTTACCTGTATTGTTATTTCTATTAATTTGTCGATCACTCGAATTTATTTGCCTCGGAGGTCCTTGGTTCCTATCCTGTCGATATTCTATTCTAGGATGTGGATATTTTCTATTTTGCTCTGGTATTGGATAATTATTTTGATATCTCTGCCTATCTTGTCCATTATTAATTTCTTTGAATTGAGGGTTTGTTGATTGCCTATGCCTATCAATATTAAATCTGTTTGTTTGCTCATTGATTTCTTTGTTTCTTTGATATCTATCGTCAAATGCCATTAATACTCTCTCTACTTCTTTGATGTTCTGTTTATTTATACTAATGAGAACGTCTTGTACTGGAGTTGGAAAATGATTCATTAGAAGACCTATCAATCTATCCTCTACTACTGGGTATCGCAAATATTTCGCCTGTGTTACAAATTTATTGAAATATTCACTCATAGTACCATCCTTGTCGTTATATTTTCCATTAAAAATTAATTGTAGAAAATCATCCTGCATATTTTGAGACCAATATTTTTCCAAAAATATTTCCCTAGCCTGCTCGTATGTCTCCCATTCACTCTCTATACTATCTGTCCAGGATTTCGCCTCATCTTCTAGGCCTGATAAAAATATCTCTATTTTGACTTTTTCGTTTATTCTTTCTCCTTTAAATACTCTTTCTACTTTATTTATATATTGTACTGCTGAAATGTTTCCTCTCTTTCCTTTAAATTTTGGAATAAGTGCTAATGACGTTTCTCTTAGTCCCTTAGCAAATAAGTTGGTAGTATCGTGTAAGTTACTAGATTCCCCTAGATTTGTTTGATTTTCAACCACAAAATCGGTAAGTTTTTTATCTAGTTTTTCTACTGCCTTATTTACGATCCCATCTATCTGTTCTTTAATTAAAATTTTATTCGTGTTTTGCTGAGAATCAAGTACTGATTTTACCTCATTTATTTCCTTTTCATTGTGTTCTACCTGAAGGTCCAGATTCCCAACTTTAATTTCTACTTCCTTTAACCCTTTAACTGATTCTTGTTCTATTGTTTCTATTTTATTTTTATTAGCTGAAATCTGTTCCATTAACTTGAACTGTCCTTTCCTTAAGTTTTCATGCTTTTCAATCAAAATCTGTTTTACTTTTTCCTGTTCTATCACCTTTGTGTCTACCTCATTTAACTGTACTGCTAAGTTTTTGTGAACCGTCTCTAATTGGTCTATTTTTTGCTCTACATAACCAAATCTCTGATCACAAACCTCCTTACTTAACTCTATTTTAGCACTTAGTTCTTTATTAATTTGTTCAAGTTTAGTCTGATTTGTATCTATTTTCTGATTAATTGCCTTGGTATTTGCATATATTATTTGATTAATTTCGTGTCTACTTGTATCTATTTCCTGTTTAGTTTCCTGGCTACTTTTTTTTATTTCCCGATTAGTTTCCTGGCTACTTTTCTCATTACTCGCTACTATTTGCTGTAACATTTTCATAATTTGGGTTAAATCTACTACGGGTTGCTCCATTTTTTGTTCCCTATTCTTTTCTCTTTCTTCCTCATCTACTATAACATTTCTTTCTTTTTCTGTCCTATCTCCTTCTCTCTCTCCCTCTGCAAATGACTCTTCATTGTCCTGTTCACTTTCTCTTATTTCCTCATCTGATTGTTCTAGAACTAACTGATTCCTAGGTCTATTTTCAGCTACCTCTTCAGAATAGCTACTAGCGTCACTATTATCATTTGAATCTGCCATTTTTTAATTATTGTTCCCTTACTTTAAATCATAAAAAAATTTATACTGTTCCACCCCCAAAATGCACAAATGACATAAATATATTTTTCACTATTTAATTTAAGTTTCTGTTGATGACTTATCTGTGATCTTCTTTAGACTCGTCTCCACCCCTTGTCTCTTTTGGTGATGTTAAGCTGCTTCTGTCGGTCCTCGACGCTGCTTACTGCTTATCTTGGTCCTCGGCGTTGCTTCCTGCTTTGTCTCGGTGCTGCTTCCTGCTTATCCCGGTCCTCGGCGTTGCTTACTGCTTATCTCGGTCTTCGGCGTTGTCCTCTACTGCTTACCTCGGGGAGGTATTTCGTGGCGATCTCGGGGAGGTATCTCGTGCTGTATCTCGGGGAGGTATCTTGTGCTGTATCTCGGGGAGGTAATTCGTGCTGTATCTCGTGCTGTATCTCGGGGAGGTATCTTGTGCTGTATCTCGTGCTGTATCTCGGGGAGATAATTCGTGCCCCTAAGTTGGGAAGCCAATTGTAACGTTCTGGATTTACGTTACCGCGATGGGTGCCTATTGAAGAATTATGATTAATACACTTTTCATTTTGACCTGTTTTTTATTTCTGAATCAGTTTAATTAATGCGAAAATAGATCATCTCGAACTATACGCGGGCTAGCGCGGACCAACTCCCAACTGACCACTTGCCAACTGAACACTCCCAACTCCCAACTGACCACTTAAACACTGCCTTTATGTTGCACCATCCCTTGTATATATTCCTCGCTCATGGAAGCTTCGAGAAGGTTTAGTTTAGAAAAACAAAATACAAGATAAAAACATCTCGGTCTTACTCGAAGCTTCGAGAGCCGGAAAAAGACTCAAGTTACATTTTAAAATCTCTCTTCGAACCATCGAGAAGAGGAAGTTATTATTTGAAAAATATATATTGTCAAACTGACTTGGCTGGTGTCACGTGCGTGACGTCACTGATCAGTGGCTTTTGCCTTCTTAGAAGAAGAAGTGCTTTAAGCGCCATTTAATATACTATATAATTTAAATGAAATAAGATATGTTTATAAAATTAGGACGATATTATTGTCAATGCTTTCACATACTTTTTAGGGGCAAATCAATTACATTACAACTTCCTCTAAATGCAACCTTCCTCATCCCTAGTACATTAGCGTAATTAAAAGATTTGCGTCCAACCCGAAAGGTTACTAAGACGCAGAGACGAAAACAAAAAGGTACTTAGCTTGTAAACGTGGCTGTATTTATCTTTATCAGTACACATTGCAAAACAAATATTAAGTTATCAGAGCCCAGATAATACAATGAGTTAACCTGGTTATATAGATAATTTTTCTGGAAAGGTTTTTTTTTTTTACAAAAATGATTAGGTACCCGTATTAGTGGTCAGAGACTTCGAATCTCCGATGGAAGCGGTGGGAGTATTTTCTCTATCCTCTCTACAGGCTAATGCCAACGCACTTTCTATAAAACTACCCTAATAATATCTTACCCCTTTGATTTGATTTTTATTCTTTTAGTCAGCACATCTTACTAACTGTTCAGGTTAAAAGCAAATATGAAAAATTACTCTAATGGGTTAGAGATGATGAAGTAAGTATATTAGAGGTAAACTTAACGCATTTGCGTGGAAGGAGAGTGGGAAACCATTTGGTAAAAGCTATCTTTAGTAGACCCAACCGGGATTCAAACCCCAATATTCACGTCATCAGGAGAACAGTCCAACAAGAGAGTAACGCCTTAGACCATTCGGTCACTAAAGCGGGTTCCTATCCCTTTGTTGTCTCTAGAACCATTTTTTTTCACCTCTTCGAATATCTTTCTACCCACTTTTGTGGTCTAAGGCGTCCCTCTCATATTAGCCTGACCTGCTGATTACGGGGAGTTCGAGGTTCAAATCCCGGCCGAGTCTACCGAGAGCGTTTTATTCCTGAATCATTTCCACTCTCCTTCCACGCGAATGCGGATAAATTACCTCTAAAATGTCTCCATCTTTCGCTTTTTATATAGTAATTATCATATATATGCATATAACCTGAACAGGTGGTAGGACGTGGTGATAAGCCTTTCGGATGTATTTTTTCGGAAATTGAAATATTCTCAATGCACATCCAGGAGCCACAACATGTATTCTAAATTTGATAGATATCTGTGGAATAGTCCAAAAGCGTAATGATAATAAATAACGGAGGGGACAGTCGCAGATCACAAGACCTGCTGTATGAATACATGAAAGCCAATCTATCGACTTCTCTTTCAGTCTGTTCTGTCTGTTCTGTGAATATAGCACTGGAAAACATCGCACAAGTATTCTTCCCTCGGTTTTAAATTGGGTGCGTTCGTCTCACCTTGACGTGGGAGTGTAGGGGACGCGAGAAAAGGCAGTTTTTATATTAAAACAATTTTTTTGGCGAAAATAAATCATATTTTATTCAGTAGAAACGTAGGAGTTTAATTTTCTTCACCTGGCGATACCAACATTATTTAATTGAATATCTTTCAAGGATATTATAGAATTTAATTTTCTCTTCATTTAAAAAGTTTGTCATCTAATGCCGCTACGCTCATGACAGATATCCAACGACTGTTGATGCCATCATGTGGAGAAAATTAAACTACCGGTATCTACTTTGGCCAAAAACTGTTTTATGAAAAAGAATTGCAAAAACAGTGGCCTTTTCTCGGGTCCCCTTCCATTTCATCTCAATGAGTCTCTTCTCAAACGCTTTCCTGTTTATCAGGTTGTTAAGGCGACAGTTGCAACGCTTGACCGGTAAAGAAACAAACCGAAAGGAAGCTGAGAAAAGGGGGGGGGGTAAACAGTACCGTCGCACCGATGAATGGAAATAGAATACGGCGAGTTTATGAATCTTAAAGGATGACTTCCAAGCCCCTCCCTTCCCCCAAACACTTTCCATATCACAGACTCTTAGACCATCGAGAGAGATAAAATAGGTGATCTGACGGTCTAGAGGTAAGGTGTCAGACTTCTGTGCTGGGGGTCCGGGGTTCAATCCTCGGTCCCGGCACAGATTTATCTGATTGCCAAACCCCTTCCTTCACCTCTAAAAAGACGTGTATTAATCACAACTTGTGAATGTGTGGAATACCAGGCCTCCACCGTGGTTCGGATCCCACGTTAAACTGTAGGTCCTCCATTTTATCTCACAATCATCCTACCATTACAAATTAGTGTAAGAGCGTATAATGCGAACGGGTAGTAAGACGCGGTGCTAATAATAATAATAATAATAATAATAAACTAGAGAGCGCACCTGGGACTTGTGTGGGAGGAATATGTCCACTAGCCTACTTAAGGTTGCCACTAATTTCTTACTACCAAATTCCCTGCATTTTCCATGTTTTCCAAAGGAAATACCAAATTTTTTCAGGCAGCTTGGATTGAAAAAAAAAAAGTAATAAGATTTCATTTTTCATCAAACTAGATGTAAATTCATGTAACTTATTTATCATTTATGATGAATAGGGAAATACATTTTGTCACGTCAAAACCTTGTCTAAGGGGTAATAAAACATTTTTGAACATGTTTAAACTGGAGCAAAGTCTATTTTAGCAAAACATTTTTTTTTTTGCAAAATAAATAAAATACAGATATTCAACAACTGTTGATATTATCACGCAAATAAAATTAATCTATGTTTGTACTGGAGCAATATTTTATTTATTTTATAAAAAAAAATTGTTTGCCATAAAAAACCGCCAAAACATTGGCCTTTTCTAATATTTTAGTCTGTTAAACATATTTTGATCACATGTGTTTGTTTTTTAGGTATCTCACAGACAATGATCACGTATATATACATTTTGTTCACGATCCCCTGGTTGGGAAAACGTTTTCATAGGTAGTTTATTTTTTTGCTATTTTTTTTTTCTAAATCCGGATTTATTTATTTTTTTAGAGATTTTATGACTTTGTTTTATCATTTTTAGGTTATCAAAGTTAGAGTCCTGATGATAACTACTGGGGAAAAAAGCGTCATTTTCTTGTTTTGACGTAATCAAACTCCTTTCAATATAATGCAAGTTTCGCAACGCTGGATTGACAATGTCGTCATTAGTTAAAGTATGATTTTGGTAGGAAGAACAATAGAAGTTAGTTACTAAAACAATTTTAATATATGTATACATCGAGTAATTTAATCAGCAGCCGTCACTTTTGATATATATTATCAATGCCTGTAAAATAATACCAATAATATAGTTAAATTTTATCAATGTTGACAGTAAACAAATAGGTTTACGTTTTATAAAAGGCGCTTGCTATGAAAATTGGACTGTAGAAAATCAGCATCTTCCCCTTCCTCTCCCCTCACCATCAACAAGAGGCACGATACAGTTAGGACATCTCCGACCTGTCACGTAAACGGTCCGTCGCTGACCTGGTTTTTAACCTGACGCGATCCTGTAATCGCCCACCTCCATGTTCCGGCATAAACTGCCCCCTCTCTCGGGCAATTTATCTGGCATGGACGGGAAATAACGAGTTCAAGTCTAGATAATACTTTATTCTCATCTCGATGATCGGTAATCAAGCCCTGTGACCTTTGCTACTCGGCATGTTTGGGTCGAAGACGTACGAAGGCTTCATTTCACTCCCGAATCCAGAGTAAAAGACCGGTAATCAAGCCCTTTGACCTTTCTACTCAGAAGGTTTGGGTTTAGGACGTACGAAGGCTTCATTCCACTCCCGGATTCAGAGTAAAAGACCGGTAATCAAGCCTGTGACCTTTTCTACTCAGAAGGTGTGGGTTTAGGACGTACGAAGGCTTCATTTCACTCCCGAATCCAGAGTAAAAGACCGGTAATCAAGCACTGTGACCTTTTCTACTCAGAAGGTTTGGGTTTAGGACGTACGAAGGCTTCATTTCACTCCCGAATCCAGAGTAAAAGACCGGTAATCAAGCCCTGTGACCTTTTCTACTCAGAAGGTTTGGGTTTAGGACGTACGAAGGCTTCATTTCACTCCCGAATCCAGAGTAAAAGACCGGTAATCAAGTCCTGTGACCTTTGCTACTCGGCATGTTTGGGTCGAAGACGTACGAAGGCTTCATTCCACTCCCGAATCCAGAGTAAAAGACCGGTAATCAAGTCCTGTGACCTTTGCTACTCGGCATGTTTGGGTCGAAGACGTACGAAGGCTTCATTCCACTCCCGAATCCAGAGTAAAAGACCGGTAATCAAGCCCTGTGACCTTTTCTACTCAGAAGGTTTGGGTTTAGGACGTACGAAGACTTCATTCCACTCCCGAATCCAGAGTAAAAGACCGGTAATCAAGCCCTGTGACCTTTGCTACTCGGCATGTTTGGGTCGAAGACGTACGAAGGCTTCATTCTGGTCCACTGTATTGGACATGTGTCGGTACTACTCACCTCTCGAAGCAGCGGTCCACGTTGTCGGCCATGAGCAGCAGCATGCACAGCTGCTCCAGAGCGATCAGCTGCATATCCCTCTCGTCCCCTTGGCCCATGTTCAGCCACTCCAAGAGTGTCTCTGGGTCCACCTCCGCCATCTGCACACACAAACACAACAACATTGTTAAACTCTTCTGCGACCTTGGGAGCTAAATAAACACGCAACACAATCTCCTTTTTTGGCCATTTTTTTTAGCATCGTGTATAACTAACTCGCTACCCGATCAGGTTACACGCATTTATAATTAAGTTTACCTTTATTTTGGTATGAAGCCCGTTATGGAAGGTCTTATTCCGCACCAGAACATTACTGTATAATAGTATTTCACCAAAATACGTTTTTACATCTGATTATCATCACCGAGGTAGCTGCAAGTCTTATGGAGTAAGAAGTAGATAGTGAAAATCTCTACAAATCAGCGATGTGAAACTTATATTTGAGGGAACATTGACAATATGAAAACAAGAGAACGACAACACTGTTTCCCAATAGTAACAATGCAGTTCCCTCAGAGATTATAACCAGTGTAGCTGTCAGATAAAATTCTTCCTATGAAAATCGTACCGTATAGTAGGGCCGCTAAAGAAACAAACCACTCATAACCCCCCCCCCCCCCCCAACCCTCAATCACCAAAAAAACCTTTAAGTAGCGTTGTATTAACTGATAACTAATACTCGCATGTCAGTATTTGAAAACAAAACACAATTTCTCGGTATCCAAGACAGTGAGTGAGAGAGAGAGAGAGAGAGAAAATACTGCGATGCAAGGACCACAAATATCTGCGGACATTTTTCGAGGATGTTGGGCGGGCCGCCAAATAAGCGGCAATGTCTGGAGGTGAGCCAATGGCATTGGAAGAAACAGTTGTGACTCAGGTCTCGTGACTAAGGTGGACAAACAATGGCTGCTCTATATAAGTCAAGTGATTTTCAAACTAGGAAGGGCACGCGCAAACTATAACCTAATTTTATTACGAATAATCTCCTGAAAGGACCTCTTTTTCCACCTTCTAGAACTATGGGATTTTGTTAGGAAAAAAGGACTTATGGATAGTTTTTTCGATGTCTGGATCGGGGGGGAAGTGTACTCTTATTATAGTGGATAGCCATTGGATAAAAAACCATCTTCAGTACATCCGACCGGGATTCTAACCCCGATCTCTCTAGCATCTGCAATCCATCCAGTTTATTGCGAGTGCGACGCCTTAGATCAGGGTTCGCAAACTCACGCACGGTCCGCGAGACATGTCTGACCGGCCCGCTTGGCTCTTATTACTTACTATCCGGCCTGCAGTCCTATATTACGCACGCTTTAGTACGTATGTGCGTAATTTGAAAAACAAAAAACACACAGAACAGTTTCAAAAGTGTGATATTTTGGTTTAAATACTTTAAATACTTGATTGTGGGGATTTGTATTTTTTTTTATATAAATACTGCTTTATGTATTACACAAGCCCACACATGGGCGATAAAGGGGGGGAAGAAACCCCTTATCATTCCGCAATATTTACCCATTTTTTATTTTTTCATGAAAAAAATCAAAGTTTTAATTGAGATTTGGCTGCAATTTGCTTCTAACAACTTTGAATCATCAATATCTTAGCTAACAGAAATAAAAATGATAAAATGTACATTTTCTCCCATTCCCACTTCAAGCTTTCTCTGCATTTTATTCTCTACGATAAACTTATGAAAAATATGTTTCGTTTCTTTTCTTTGGGTTCGTATTTCAGAAACTTTTGTTGCTAAAATTGGCTCATGAAACCTAATATTATTATTATTATTAGCACCGCGTCTTACTACCCGTTCGGGTTATACGCAATGAAACCTAAAGATCTGAATTATGTTCAGATGCTCTAAAATTCCCTCCCACAAGGTTAATTCCCTGAAATTCTCTCTCAGGGAGGAGGGGGTGGGGGGGCTATGTTTCAGCTCCTGCATTCAACGTGCAACAACATGGATGACAAGAAAAAGGCGTTAGCAGTCCATGTTTGCTACTGAGACTGAAGGAAATACTGACAAGCGCCCTCACATGGTCAGTACTACTGTCAGTTTCTCCTATCACTTGCAAGACTGATGGACTGAGACTGATGTGATCGGAAAATTGCTTGCAGGAGTTGAGAGTGATAAAAAATAATGATATGAAGTCTGACCGTGTACTGTCCTGTAAATACTGATGCGTACTGACAACCATGGGCTGTTTAAGGACAAATCGTCGAGAGAGCATTGCTCCGCGGTCCGTGTAGCCATAGCTTTATTATCCCTAATGTGGGAATCGTTCAAACGCTCGTAGGCTGCAGTTTCGAAACAACGTTCGTGCTGAGCTAGCAGTGTCGAGTTGAAACAAAACCACCGAACCGAACCGAACTTTCTTTGTCAGCGCCAATAAGACACCACCAAATCTAGCAGCAAGAGACATCGTTAGCATTCATTCCACGACAAGAAACAATGAACAATACAAGCGTGTGGAAAGTTACGAGGGATTCACTCGCACGACAAAGGTGTACACTGGTGGAGGAGGGTGGTGTGTTCGAGTCTCGTAATGAACAGATGAAACAAAGAATGTTTGTTTGGGCGTTGGAGGACACTTTACTCCCATGTTCAGTCTTTTACAACCCGTTCGAGCTATAAGCATATATATTATCATTATTAGCACCGCCTCTTACTACCTGTTCGGGCTGTACGCACTTACGCTAATGTGTAATGGTAGGGTGATTGTGAGATGAAATGAAGGACCTACAGTTTAACGTGGGATCCGAACCACGGTAGAGGCTTGGCATTCCACACATTCACAAGTGGTGATTAATACACGTCTTATCAAGTGAAGGAAGGGTTTGGCAATCAGATAAATCTGTGCCGGGACCGAGGATTGAGCCCCGGACCCCAACACAGAAGTCTGACACCTTACCCCTAGACCGCCAGGTCACCAATATAAGCATATATACGTACACAATGATGTTTGTGGGAACACTGTTGTAAAAGGTATTTAATCTTACCAAAATACGACTGCACGGTAGCCATCTGGAACGAAATATGACCTTCCATAAAGGGCTTCTTACCAAAATATGAGTATACTGGTAGGTGAATGTGTTGTGGAGGAGGATTGGTGTGACATCTGTAAAACCGACCGGGATTCGAACCCAGATCTCTCCGTTATCGTCAGCGAGAGCGATGTCATAGCCCAGCGTTTTTCAAACTGTGCTTGAGGAAATTTTGGAATCTTCTATAATTTGTTTTTCACACTATAAAAATATCGTCATTAATAAGAATGCTTTTTAAAAAAATGACATTGGCGAAAGACACAGTAATAAAATGTGTTTTCCGTTTGTTTTATACTTTTAGAGTCCACCATCTTATCTCAGTCGGCAGTGTGTCTTTCTAGTGAGCCAAGGAAGGGTCCCGGGATAGATTCATGGCACGGCAAAAAAAATAAAAAATCACTATCCTTCCTTTCATAGTGATAAATTAACGACCAGGGAGCTGGATTTTGTGTGTTATAATCAGTCGGTTCAGAAACTGTACGTTAAATACCTCAAATAAATGAACATATTATATATTTAAAATTCAACTAGTTATTCAATGTTCTTAATATTAATGTACATTTTAATTATGAGGGTTCCATGGTGCAAGGGGTCCTGCGGTCTAGCTAAAAACAAACCTTGCCTAGACTATGGGACCACCGAAGCTGGTTTACCGGGTTGTCGAGTGACCGTATGATCTGAAGAACCCATCTGGAGGCTATAGGTTATTTTATATTCCACGAACGCCACTGTACGAGAGAGAGAGAGAGAGCCAAGCGGAAGAGAAACCTCGCCGACAGAACACGATGCGAGCGATGGAAGTCCTCGGGGCTGAACAAAGCGTGGATGTCCTAAACACCCGCCGAGGGCCACGTGCTCTTACGCGCTACTCCCGAGAGTAGACTAGGCTGCCGATGACGAGGAGATCCAAGGTTCGAATCTCAGCCGGGTGTAGTGAGGGTGGTTTTTTTTTTTACAAAATGTGTTTCCACCTTCCTTCCCCGCGAATGCGGCTACACTTCCTCTGAGCGTAACTTTACTAATCCGTTAAACAATTAGTGTATAGTAAATAAACGTAATCCAAACGCGCTGCTAAAACAATATGTATAAATCTGCACGGAATATTATATTATTATTATTATTATTATTATTATTATTAGCACCGCGTCTTACTACCCATTCGGGTTATACGCACTTACGCTAATGTGTAATGATAGGGTGATTGTGAGATGAAATGGAGGACCTACAGTTTAACGTGGAATCCGAACCACGGTGGAGGCCTGGCACTCCCCACATTCACAAGAAGTCTTGTCAGAGGTGAAGGAAGGGTTTGGTAATCAGATAAATCTGTACCGGGACCGAGGATTGAACCCCAGCCGCCAGCATAGAAGTCTGACACCTTACCCCTAGACCGCCAGGTCACCTTGCACGGAATAAAAGAGACCTATATTAGAGTCCAAACTAAGATAACAGATTTGTTTAGTATAAAAAATGTGTAGTACATTGTATTTTCATCAAACGTGTTTCTGAATAAAATGTGTTTATTCTTACTTACCCCCATAGCTCTCATTTACAAACTACAGTGGAAACTTGATAATCCGAACTAATTGAGACCGTGTGTCAAGGGTGGGTTCGGATTATCAATTCGTTCGGATTAGCAATTATGTATTTTATTTGATTTTATAAACAAGACGAATACAGTAAGCTAAAGTCTAATTATGTTAGAAAAAATATTTTTACCTATATGGAGGATTAAGACGCAAAAGAATATAGTCTGTGTAATGTGATGATGAAAAAATTTAATCAATAATTGATAATAATACATTTT